>OY821788.1:34672084-34673084 GCA_963682175.1 Triglochin maritima | reverse complement strand
ACCCTAAACCCTAAACCCTAAACCCTAAACCCTAAACCCTAAACCCTAAACCCTAAACCCTAAACCCTAAACCCTAAACCCTAAACCCTAAACCCTAAACCCTAAACCCTAAACCCTAAACCCTAAACCCTAAACCCTAAACCCTAAACCCTAAACCCTAAACCCTAAACCCTAAACCCTAAACCCTAAACCCTAAACCCTAAACCCTAAACCCTAAACCCTAAACCCTAAACCCTAAACCCTAAACCCTAAACCCTAAACCCTAAACCCTAAACCCTAAACCCTAAACCCTAAACCCTAAACCCTAAACCCTAAACCCTAAACCCTAAACCCTAAACCCTAAACCCTAAACCCTAAACCCTAAACCCTAAACCCTAAACCCTAAACCCTAAACCCTAAACCCTAAACCCTAAACCCTAAACCCTAAACCCTAAACCCTAAACCCTAAACCCTAAACCCTAAACCCTAAACCCTAAACCCTAAACCCTAAACCCTAAACCCTAAACCCTAAACCCTAAACCCTGAACCCTAAACCCTAAACCCTAAACCCTAAACCCTAAACCCTAAACCCTAAACCCTAAACCCTAAACCCTAAACCCTAAACCCTAAACCCTAAACCCTAAACCCTAAACCCTAAACCCTAAACCCTAAACCCTAAACCCTAAACCCTAAACCCTAAACCCTAAACCCTAAACCCTAAACCCTAAACCCTAAACCCTAAACCCTAAACCCTAAACCCTAAACCCTAAACCCTAAACCCTAAACCCTAAACCCTAAACCCTAAACCCTAAACCCTAAACCCTAAACCCTAAACCCTAAACCCTAAACCCTAAACCCTAAACCCTAAACCCTAAACCCTAAACCCTAAACCCTAAACCCTAAACCCTAAACCCTAAACCCTAAACCCTAAACCCTAAACCCTAAACCCTAAACCCTAAACCCTAAACCCTAAACCCTAAACCCTAAACCCTAAACCCTAAACCCTAAACCCTAAACCCTA